>BMAO01031902.1:0-21016 GCA_019973975.1 Trichonephila clavata | reverse complement strand
TATTTTTAAAAAAACTGTATGTGTGTATTTATATTTTAAAATTACAGTTGGTATTCAGTTTATTCATTTTAACCTGATTAAAATTGATTTATTTGAACAATTACTTTTTTGATTTTCCATAAATTTAAAATGTTTTATAATATAAAATGGCAAATATTTTCTTTCTGTACCATTAATTTCAGTACACTACAAATTGCCTTAAATTGATTCTGTTTATTTTTAATAAGGTGGAGAAGGGAGTACACAATAATCATTTTACATAATCTTTTCTTTCCTTTTTGTAGATGTGACACCATATTTCATCTTCATAAAACATGAAATGTTTCAAGGTGCTATGTTTTGCTGTACTTTTTGCACTTATTGCCAGTGAAGAAGAGGGTATAAATTTATATTTTTAGTATTTTGACTTTGTATGTATAAATGATTTCTTACACTTTTTTAAAAATAAAATATGTGGTACTTTCTGATTATCTGCACCTTCCAAGTGCACCAATTTACTGGTGACATTTGTGAAAAGATAAAAAATTTATTGTTAAAACATTATTTTGATGTGTAAGTGCTATTCTGAATGTAACTAATTTTAAACAAAGGCATTTTTTAAAATTAATAAATTTTAATTTAAAAAAAAGGAAATTTGTTTATATAGCTGAGAAATATATTTTTCTTCTTTAATGGGCTGCATAATGACAAATAAGCTTTTGCAGACATGGCAAGTTGCCAAATGTGAGAGCCTTTTCATCATGGCACCATCTAACAGCTGCTCTCAGTACCAAATTTTCAATTCAAGCTCTCGTCGAAGGCTAATTTTGCTGTGTGATTTAATTTTGCCTAGAGTTCCAGAGCCAAATTGATACTCAAGGGATCTTTTACATGCCCACATAATCATATGATATGCATGCCTACGGTTTTCGAATTCAGAAAGTCTATCAACCCGCAATCTAAGACTTACAAGCTGGCACGCTACCTCTAACCCACTGAGTCGACTAGCACGAGAAATACTATTTGTGCTCTTTGTTATGAAGGAAAATATATAATTTTTAAGAGCTCAGGAATTGCTACTTTAGATTAAACTTAAGATTTCTTGTTTATGTAGAAAACATTTATACTAAATACATCTTATAGCTGCTATGGAATTTTTTTTTGTATTAGAGATGAAAATTTTATTGCTTCTAGCTATTTTAATTCGGATTTTTAAAAGAAAATTTTAAATTATAATTACTTGAATTACAATGTGGGATTGTGCCATGATAGTCAAGTGGTCATTTTCTTCTTTCCAAGCACTACAGCAGGTTACTGGCCAAGGCTGTCTCAGTCAGCTTAGACCATCTTGATCTATTTGATTATATGTTCTTCCATTGGTTAACTCCCAAGTCCTTCAATCACTTTTCTCTGCTTTATCCACCTTGTTCTCCCCCCCCCTCCTCTGGAGTTTGGAAAGTTATTTTCTTAACAGGATTTTCATCACTATATAAACACATGTCCCAGCTATCTTATTTTAGAAGCCTTGATCACTGACTATATTGGTTCTCAGTATTTCGATTGAAGCTCAAGGTTGTATCATATTCTCCAAATTCCATTTTCTCAAACTGCACAAAAAAATTTGTAAGGTTTTTCCCTAGAAAGTCATCAGTTTCTCCTCGTTTTTTTGTTGTTGTTGTTTTTGTTAATTATCCAGAATTTGCTGCTGTATAAACAATTATATTGGTCTTACTAGAGTCTAGTATATTGCATTTTTGTTTTGCTACTTTCATGAGCTCATAGTCAATGTTATTTCTGTCAAATAATAGGTTTAAGACTTGATGACATTAAAGACACCCCTTGTAGAGTAGCTGAAGTAGGTTATAAATCTGTTAAAACTTAAAATTCCTTACAATAGCTTTGGTGTAGAAGTTTGGATGTCAATTTTGGTGTCATTTTACCGAGGTTCAAAAATAGCGAAGTTCGTCACTAGTAGCCTTTAGGTTGCATTTAAATGTGAATAAACACTCATTCAACCTGAGTGGTGTAGCTTGCTGTGAAGTATTTCTTTCTTTATTTTATATAACAAAGAAGAGAAGGGTTGCATTAAGATTTACTTTATATTTAAAAAATAAAAATTATGCACATACTATTGCAGTATGATATATATTATCAAAGTATGGTATACATTATTATTCAGAATAAAACATGGTTCTGAATAGTAATTAATTTATTACTGTCCATCTGATCTATTTAATTTTTATAATAATAGAAATTCATAATTTTTATATTTAATTAAATTTTGATCATTAAACAATTTTTTCTCTTTTAGAAGCTGATGCTACTGTTGAATTTAGCTCTCACTTGGCTGACAGACCAATAGAAAATGCCAAAAAATGCTAGTATTGTTACCTCAGATGAAATAGAAGTCGGTGTTCCATACGACAAAGAAATCCAAAATGAAAAACTTTCTGCAGTTTATGATATAGAGGGAAATTCTTCCACTGTATTTTGAAAACAATGATGTAGTCAATGAAAGTAGTTCTATTCAAGATACTAAGATCAACACTACTGCTAATGCAACTGATACAAAAAGTAAAATGAAAGTGGAATGTACACCAAGAATAATTCCTGAAAATGAGGTATGTATTGTTGAATGTTTAAAATAGTTATGTTGATGGAATTTAACACTGTTTTATTAAAGCATAGAGTATTTCCTGACTATCTGCATTCTTGCTTTCAACATTTTATTGTATTGGTTGTTTGAGAGATATTTTTTAGTTTTAAGTGGGTTCTCTAAAGCCAATGTTTTTTTTTTTTTTTCCTTTCAAATTATACATGATTGGATAAACTTTTTTTGCAAAACATCAGTATACTAATATCCGTTTTTCTCTCCTGCAAGGGCATTAGTTTTGTTGTAAGTATATTGAAATAAAATTTGCAGTTTGCTAGCTATTGGATTAAAAAGGAGTAAGGATTTTATTTTTTCTTCAGAAACACGTTTTGTACAAATACTGATAATGGACATTTTACATTCTATGAAGTTGTATGTAATTAATGAACAAATATTTGTGGAAGTCAATGTCAAAATTTTGGATTAAAATTAAAATCTAGTTTCATTTCTAAAAAAAAAAATGAAAACCTCAATGGATTTAAACTGTATTGATTGTCTGGAAAAAATGAAAAATATCCAACTGTGTAAATTTTCTATAAGTATTATTTGGTTCTTTTTTTGAAATGTGAAATGATGTTACACATTTTTTTTTTAAAAAAAAGAGTAGCTAATTTTTTGAAAATTAGCCTGCTTAATGTTCATTATAGACGGCTTAATGCCATCAAAAAAACTATTTTTCTGAGGTGTGTCTGATCAGGTAAATGACTGAAATACTATGTATTCATTAATTTACATTTTCTTGTAGTATAAATACTCTATGCCTTCATAAAGTACATACTTTTCCTTTGTTTGTGGTATTTGGACAGTTTATTTTCTGTTGCATTCTCAAGCAAACAATACATACAAGTGGTACAATATTTTCTGAGGAAACACTCATGCTTATTCTTTTTTAATCCCATTCTCGATAACCTGGCCATTTTCACAAACTCGGACTGCCCTTCTGGTCAACATTTGAACTAGTTTTTGGGACTCTACTGTGTATTTTATAATTTACCATCATTTTTCTTATATAATGTCTCCTTCTCCCTCAATACATCTTTTTAATTGGACTTAAGAGTTTACTGGGTGATGAACAAAAAAAGTATTGTATTTCTTTTGGGATGTCACTTTTTGTCGCAGTAGGAAATGTGTAGAATAATGTTTAAGTGACTATAATTTTGTGTAAATACAATACCAAAATCTACTAGCAAAGTATTAGAAAGTAAGGTAAAGGCTGATTTGAAGACGGCTTATTTTGCTTTACGATGTCTATTTATTTTGTTGTGCTGCAAAGAAAGACATAAATGAAACTTTTGAAAAGAGAATTGGTATTATCTTCTTTTGTACTCAGGAGGTGTAAGCACCGCTTGTCTTTAGAGAATGGAGGTAGTTAGAAAGTTACATCAATATTTATTTTATTTATAACTTAAATTTTTTGGTTTTTAAACATCATCATTTGCATTTATATAAATGAAATCTTCGAAAGATTATTGTATTAATTTCTAATTTTAATTCATTTTTGCAGATTCCTACTGTGACTTAGCTAACAGCATGTGTTGTTGAAAGTACTAGCACCAGTTGCCAATAAAAATTCAACTACAGGAGATTGTGTTGTTGTGTTATTTTATTCCAATCAGTGTGTATTCTCTGCGAGAATGGCTCCTCATTTTAATGCCTTACCACGAGTCTTTCCTGACATATCCTTTTATGCCGTAGATGTGGTGGAAACTGGAAAGTATGACTTTATGGATGTTTATTTATTTATGGAACTTCATTTGATATCTGTATGCTATTTATTTTGGATGGATTTTCAGTCTGTTTTCGTATTATAATGTTCCTCTCCAATTTTGGGAAATTTGCAATTATTTGTTGAAAAATTCCTAACTGTGTTAATACTAAATAAGCTCCCTATTTACACTAGATGAAATAATCTATTTTCAGTTTGATTTAGGTACGTATGCTAAACATATTGAATTAGTTTTTATTTTTTGTATTCCTTCCCCGTTCTTTAAAGGGGGGATCTTAAAATCTTTTTGTTGTTGTTGCCAAATTATTAACTCAGATTGACAGATGATTTACAATGAAATATGGAATTGAAACTTCCGTATACTGTAAAAAAAATGTATAGATGTTGAAATGGCTAGTCTTTTTTGTACATGTGTGTGTGTTTACTTTTTATTGTGTGTCTTTTTACATGAAAAATTTATCTAGTTTTTCTAATAATAATTAAATTTTATTTTACTTATTTATAATTATTTATTTAAAGTGATATTTTTGCTGAAAATATTTCGAGACCCTCTTTTAAGGTTTTTAGATTGCAGTCCATATATGAAAGCCCTGTGTCTTTGAATTTTTCAGTGCCTTTTTTCATATTAGTGTGAACATTGCAGTTAACATGTGGAATTCAACAGTATAATATTTAGCCTGTTTATTTGTGTAATTTTTTATTTGGCAGAATTAGTTCTCAAAAGTTTTGTTTTAAAGACTAGTTTTCAGTTGTATCTTTAATGAAATTATTTTGTTATTATTAACACTGTATGGTTAATGTGTATAGAAAAGAAAGAAAAAAGAAGCAATTTTTTTTTATATACTCATTAAATATAATATTGCTGAATTATTTTTCTGATATTTGTCATTATTTTTTTTTTTTTAGTCTTTATGTACGTTATGGATTGGTTTATGTTCCTAATGTGATGCTGTTCCATAATTCAAAACCATTTGCCAGATATAATGAAACTATGTTAAACTTGGACATGTTTGTGAAATTTATCAACAAATTTACAGGTATTCTTTTTTCTGTGTAATTTTCTTAAAATTAAGTATAAGAAAGTACATATTTTGTATTTGTCTATAATTTTTACATTGTTTTCTGTCTTCTTTTATAAGAAAAGAGAAATTACAAATGTATAATTTAAATAGTATTGATTAAAAAGCTTAAAATGTACTATCTCCATCAATTAACATAAATAACATAACATAATAAATTACATACACATAACATAATTTAACATAAATTACAGTACTCCTTTAGTATGAGAGGGAAAGTTTAAAAAATTCTCAATGTTTTTCTTTTGAAATGTTATATAAAAACTAAAATTCAATCCAGATACTATTCAGTTTGGGATTTTTCTTCTATCTTTTTGTCTACAACTAAATAACACCTGCTATTTAATACAAGGAGGTTGTGGTTGAAAAAATGACATTTTGGATTGCAATGTTTTTAATATTTTCTGTAATACTCAAACTATGAACTTTATATATCTTGCATCTTAACAAAAGAATAGGCTAACATCTGGACCTTGTTTAAGATTTAATTTTTCTTTTAAAGGAATTTGTAAAAAAAAAAATAATAATAATGAAAAAAATATTCATAATCGGTTATTCCTTTGAAATAGGTTCATATGTTAATTGGTGTGTCAAGTTATTTAGATGAAATAACTACTTTCAAAACAAAAGTGCATAATTCAAGTGTTAAATGACTTTAAAATCTATATCAATATTTTCTTTATAATTTAGATGCATATTAGATTTCTCCTTAATATTAAAAAATTCAAACATTTTTCTCACTAACTAAAATAATCATATGGGCTTCTAAATTTCCCTTTCCTGCCTATAGGGATTATTTAATCTAAAAAAAAAGAATAGAGAAATTTCACATTCCTGCAAGCACTTAATGTGAAAGCTTACAGTGAGTGAAATATTCCCATAATATAATAAAATGAAACTTTCAGAAATTCTGGAAACACGTTTCTTATAAAATGATCCAACAGAAGGGGGGGGGGGATTCACATACAAAATTATAAAATGGTGGAGGCAAAACACAAAAATATTTGCTTCCAAATTTAAGAGTATTGAAGAAAAAAAGGGGAAATGCATGTAAAATAAACCAGATTCAATATGAAGCAATAACATATTTGTCAACTTTTACGCTTTTCATCCCTTTTATATGTTTTTAAGCTTAGATCATTCATTTTTATAAAACTACCGTGATTTGCCAGCTATACTCTCCCCTTTAGCTCTTATTTATAGTTTTCTACTCATAATAATTGTAAAATGGACAGGAACAGAAATCATAGTACTTGTGTCCAATAAATTTTTAAATTCTCGAATTTGTCCTTTGCCCTTCATATTGTATTTTGTTAGGTTTTGGCTCTTATCTAGTTTGTAGGTATGTTTTTGTTAAGTATTTTATTTTTCTCTTCCTCTGCAATAACTTTCTAGAACTTCATGTGCTTTGCTTCTGTTTGTATTCCTTACTCTTTATTTATTTTGAATGATTTGCTTTTATTGTTAAGTTTAATACAATGTCTAACAAAGACAAAAATATTTTTTCAAGAAATTTGATTGTACTAATGCATGCCAAAAAGGGGGAATATATATTTTGTGACATATGCCATACCAACATATGCATTTATCATAGTAGCTGGTAGGAGATTGCCTGTTGTGTGAAAACTACAAAACACGTCACAGATGATAAATAAATGAGCAATCACTCAAAATTGAATAATTTTTTCAAGGATGTTGAACAGATAAATGTAATTAGGGCCAATGTATTGTTTACTATCTTTCTTGTAAAACATATTCTTTTTAACTAGAGCTAATTGTGTTCTTTTTTTTTTTTTTTTTTTAATTTTTCCAAAGTTTGGCCTTTTTGAAGCTGATGGATGCTCAAGGACTGAAACATCTACTGTGTTTAATGAACTAGCTTCTTGTCAAAAGGAATATTTTATTAAATGTATGAAATAAGGTTATTTTTCAGCAACATTTGATGGCAGTAATGATACAAATCACATCCTATTGTGGTCACATCTGTGACCTGCAAAATGTTTAACTCAAAGTGGGCTTGTTTGCAATTCCACTTTTGGTTTGGAATTTCCCTGGAGAAAATAACTTACTCATTATGGATAAATTTAAAGAATTTGGCAGGCGTTTTGAACATTAGTTTCATTTATGTCAAATAGAACTGCAATAATGTAAGTTTAAAAATAGGGTTATTTCCTATTTAAAGGGGAAAGATTAACTTAATAAGTATGGGTTGTGTGTTTATGTCAATTAATACATTTGGCATCAGAGAAGGGGCTGCTTCTTAATTTTCAAAATTGGGGATGCTTGTAGATGTATTCTATTATCTACAAAAAAATCCCATAAGAATACAATCATTACAAATATTCACTTTAAAGTTTACTATATACAAAATCCCATTTCACAATATAAACAAAACTTTATGGCCAGAAGCTCCTTACCTACATACACTGAAACAAATATAACTATTTTTAAAATCTGCAATAAAAAAACTAATTAATGTAAATTATGATGATAAAAAAAAAATCAGAAAGAGGTGAAAGTTTATAGTGGCTACAACACTAATGAAATAGTGCAGCACTCTTAAATAAAGATAAAGAATTATTTACAAACCTTTTTTTTTTTTTCTTTCTATAATATAAGCAAATACTGAATTCATGGACAAGTTTTTATAAATACTTAGGTTGCAGGCCTAACATAAAGTGATACTGTTAAATTTAAGAGAATTAAACATTTCATTAAATGGTTGCCTTGCATGTTTAAAATATTAAATGAAAATGAAGTACTGAATGATGATCCAGGATATTGAAGCCATTCTGTGAAAGAGTTTTTTTTTACTACGGATATCTTTCTTAATTTGAATTTCAAAGTATACCTAAAAAGTTTTTATAAATATAATCTAAAAATTGAGTGATTATTATTGTATTTTTTTTATAAAAGCGCAACTTCACTGTAAAGTAATTACTTTTCTCATATGTTATATACATGCCTTTAAATTTACCGTAGTGTATGAGTTTTTATAAATCAAGTCAATACAGAAGAATTGCTTTATATGAGTTATTTTCTTATCAAAATATGTTTAATGTGAAATTTTCTTTGGATTATTTTTTTTAATATTTGTATATTGGGTTGTTTTATTTTTAAAATATTTATGGGGGGGGGTATTATTTTTTAAATTTTGAATGAAATCTCATTCATGTTTATCTCCAAAAGTTGTCAAATTACAGTAAGGCTATAGGCATTATTAATATATATATATATATGAGCAGAAAGAACTAATGATAATATTCTAAAGCTGACAGCAGGTGCATGATGAAACATTTCTGTATATCGAAGGCAAGTTTATTAAAAATAAGTGACAAATATAATACTTTCTTGAGAAATTCACCCCTCCCATATTTTTTCTGTGTGTGCCTTTTATTTTCATTAAAGATTACATGTTGCTTATTTTTAATTATTCTTTTATTCATAGTGAAATTTTCCCCCTTTTCATTTTTAAAGTTTTATTTATATTTCAAAATTCTATGAGGGAAACTTCTAAAAAGTAAACTTCCTTTTAGTTTTGATTTCAAACTTCTCCTAAATCAAGGAAGTTTATCAATTGTAAAAAGTGAGACTTATTTTTAAATTTTTGAAAAATTATTCATGTTGGTAGGGGGAGTTGAGCTATTTTTAACATTTTCATTGTTAAAATGTAAACTGTTCTTTACTTAAAAGCTTTGTTCTCAAATTTAAAATAAAATTCTTTTGGAAAATATTTTATGAATGAAGCTATCTACAATTCCAAAAAATTTTGCTTCTTAAATATTCCAGTTGTCTAGAAAAGTGTATTTAAACTATTTTGATTGACTGAATTTTTTAAATTACAGGATTATCACATAATGGAACTTTAAATGTAACATCAGCTGATATGAAGGGTCCAGTACCTTCTGCATTAACAAAGAAAATGGACTATGCATGATCTTGGCATGGAGTTTTACGTTATGTTGTCTGTGTTTTGGCTTTGCAAAATCTTCTGTCTGCAAACGTGCAATGGAATTCTTTAAAAATACCTGGCATGAAGCTAACGCAACTCAGCATGAGCACGAAGAATGAAAACTGTTATTGCAAAGTGTTTTATCTGGTGTCAAAAACATTTCTGACTCCAGTATATTGCCAATTGTACAAATCACACATTTCAAGTCTGTGATATATTGTATATTTTGTTGTGATCAAATTCTTGGAGAACTAAACGTGTTGCTGAGTCAACTAAGTGTTATCATAATGGATCACTTGGTTATAGTTAAATGCTGCAAAAATCTAAATAGTATGTTTGTCATATTAAAAAATTTCTTGTATTATTATTAATTAGATAATATTGTTTTGTTGATGTTTTGGAGTAGTTAAATACTCAATTGGCATTGTGAATTCTCTCTCCTTTTTCTTGATTTTAAAATATTTCCTGTATTATGGAAATTGATAGTTGATTATGTCAAGAACATATTTAATAAATGACCAAAAGGATCTGAAATTTAAAATAAAACTTTATTTGCTTGTATTTCATAGACTATAAGCATTTGCATTTTCACTTTTGTCTCTGGAAATATCTTGGTTATCATTGTCTTCCACCTTTTTTTGAATTCTTGTGATATTAATATTCATTAACTTTTGAAAAAGTTAATGAATTCAAAATTTTTTATTTACATCTAGCATCAAAAAAGTACTGTTCACCTTTAGTACTAGATTTGAAATTCAAGTTTTTGACAAGGGTATTGCTGTATCCATTGAAGAGTTATAATTTGGAGAATATGCTATAAAAGATAAAAGAAATTAAGCTTAATTTTAAAATGAAATGTACATAACATTTTGAAATGTGAGCAGTATATTACATACAAAAACCCTCTTAGAAATTTGATTGATTCTGTTAAATCAAAATTGTGTTAGTGTAAATTGTAATTGAATGTGCTGAATCAAGGTTACTGATTGTGTTGCTCTATTTGTGTAACATTCTTTCGTTAGAGTAAAAAATATTTATTCTAATTGTATATAGCTATATTGTGCAACCATTCTTCTTTAAATATGAGGAGAGAAAAAACATATGTAGAATTTATTTATTTTTCTCGTATTTGATTTATTATTATATGAATAATAAATTTAAGAGAAAGGTAAGTTACAGTTATAGATTTATTTCATTATGAAATTGAGTTGAATGTGTAAATATTATTGTCTTATGTAAAAGGCATATGTTTGTGATTTGCTTTTTTTTTTGTTGTATTTATATATATTATTAAAAAAAGTTAAATTTAGATTAAGATCTTCAAATACAAGTTCAATAAAAATTCTTAAGTTGATATCTTTATAATTTTATTTAAACAATGCCTAATGCAGGGTCTGTTCTATTCTGATCAATTGCTTGTTTATTGAATTTATATTTTTCAACACTATTATCATTTATGAGAGTAAAACTATACTTAAAATAAAAAATTCAATTGATGTACAAATAGTTATTGTACTTAATGTAAAAATACTGCATCACATACAGTTATATAAACTTTCAATCTTATTAATGAAATTGTCTTTTCATGTTTACAATTTTTATTTAATCTGATTGCAAGCCATGAGTTGAAGAGAAAGTGTGCAGCCCATTCTTTCATTGAAATAAAAAAAAAAAATTAAATCATTATATTTGTTTTTCATTACTAAAATCAACTGACAATTTCTTATTTTTTGTTTTATTTTTATATTTCATTGTTTGCTTTATTTTAAACTTATAGGAATATGAATGATTATATGTATAGAGAGTTAAATTTTAGAATCTGTTGTAAAAAAAAGACTAGCACAATGTTATTTAGCCCTCAATTTATTTTAAAATTATAACAATAAACACTAATAATGTTAAAGCTTGAACATTCAAGTCTTAATATCCTTCCCCCCCCCCTTAAAATTTTTAGTACATTATTAAAATATTGTAGTTGTAATAAAACCTCAAAAAATAAATTATAATTTTAAAAAAACACCCTTTTATAGTTAATCAACTAAGTTGTAACTTAATCTTTTAGTCACCAAATCTGGAATTGGGATCTGAAATGATTGCCAGATGCTGATAAGATCTGAAAATGGGAAATCATTAATCCTGATCAGGGCAATGAAACAATTTTATCATCGTCCTGGACAAGTGAGCAAAATTTGGAACTTTTAGAGTGGGTAAAAAATTGAGTTAAAAGATTCTTTACATAGAAGTGAAGCTTATAAAAGGTGTTAAAAAAGATCAATCTTTTCCAGTATCATCAAGAAAATTACAATTTAAAGTTCTGTAATTCTTTAAAAAATTTTAATATCTTATTCTTTTATAAAATGACACAAGTTCAGTACTTTTTGTAAACATTTTTCACACAGCTTAAATTTTTAAAATATTTAATGAATTTTTTTTATGTTTAATGTAAAAAGAGCATCTTCTTGCCTCTTTCGAAATTGTACAATTTGTTTTGATTTATGTATTCATTTTACTTGATTAATTTTTTTCCCCTCAATGCTAATCTTGCTATTGAACTATTTCTAAATTAAAGTACAAATTAATTGTTGCATTAAATTAGCATTGTATGATGTATATTATTGTGAAATATGCACACATTTAAAAAACAAATATATAAGTTTTATGTTAAACAACTTTGTTTTATATGTTGATCATGAAGTTATGACTTGAATGGTGGATTATGAAAGG
Source organism: Trichonephila clavata (assembly GCA_019973975.1). Classification (NCBI taxonomy): domain Eukaryota; kingdom Metazoa; phylum Arthropoda; class Arachnida; order Araneae; family Nephilidae; genus Trichonephila; species Trichonephila clavata. The sequence goes on along the minus strand of BMAO01031902.1, from coordinate 8,903 downwards.
AATAAATTAATATAATAAACAAGTATGTTGGAAATCCGGAAAATTATACAATTTTTAGTCTGACTTAATGAAAGAATTACCATATTTATAATATTAATAAAAATCATTTTTAAATTTGGAGGGGGTATTTAAAAAGTATATAAAAAAATCTTTAAATATACTTCTCTTGCACAAAAATACCTGTAAAGGGTGCACCACTTTAATTGAAGCATTTATATCTATGATCCTATTTGATGAACTAAGTGCTGTAAAAAATAGTATCATGCATGTCTCAAATTAAGTATTTATCAACATGTTCTGTAATGTTTCATTTGCTTTTCTGGAAACTTTTTTACGATTTTCTTATTTAAGGCCATTCTTTTTTGGTAAGTCAGTCATGTATACAGATAAAGCAGGTTTTTAAATATCAAGAATAGGATCCAAATCTGGAGCCTCCTCCCTTTTTTCTGATTAAAAAAGGCTGCAATACTCCGCATCTTTATTACAGTGATAGCTATATGCCTAAAACTGAGGATGATTAAGACCCCTGACCCCATTTCCTCTACGAGGATCTAATCGTTATCTTCTGACTGATGCTTGATTCATCACATCCTGCTTGTTAGCAGCTATGATGGTCGGTTTGACTGGTTATAGATGACTGTCGATTTTTGAAATGGACTTCACAAAGGACATCGTAAAGTGGTGGTAGTACCACGAATGAGACATGGAAGAGCTGTAGCACGTTAACGTACAATAATGTTGTTTCTAATGCCATTTGTCTGACGGTGTCAGATTGAGCCCCGAAATTCATCATGGCAAGGGGTGAGGTGTACGCCTGTCGTTAGCTTTTGAGCACCTTGCAGGGTTACAGTACGATTTGGCTCGGTACATACATGATAGATAACGACACCATCTATCTCCACCTCCACAGTTTAGGCATGGAACTGGAGGGTAGGAAATATTCTCCAACAACCTACACCCGCGGTTTCAGCAGCGACCGCTCACAAGACTTTCGGACCCACTGATTTAATGAGCACGTACTCCGTGTGTACTCGGATTCGTACTCCTGTAGGGTATTTGGGTGGCATCGAACCCAGGCCTTTCGGTCTGGAGTCCGATGCTCTAACCACTAGACTACCCACGACCCTGTGTACCATAATACCGTTGGTCAGTTCGGGTCGGTCATATAGGACGATCTTGCCTCGCATTTGGACCCCTTGAGCTTTCAGAACCGTCATTCCGCGGATGAGTACCTGCTAGCAAACAGTGTTGCTAATATCTTTGTATAGGCATGTCCGTATGATTCATGTGTGGCTTATTGTACTTTACGACCAGCCAGTTTCACGCATCCCGACTTTGTGACCAAGTTTGAAGTTGTCCAGTGGGTCATAAGGTCTTGGAGAAAAAGTTAGTGACATCATTATAGTTGTGTCTTAAGAGGACAGCGAGATAAATTGATATTCATTTTATTCAGCGCTATTTGTGAGCACTATAACCGAAGTTAAAAATTCATCAGCTTTGAAAATAAATTTGCAAAGAACATTTTTAAAGACCAGTGACCACACAGTGAGGAGATTCATTGATGCACTTTGCGCAATTCCCAGAGGTAGACAATTGAAACACTAATCAGAGAACACCGTGTGCAAAGGCATTGCATGTCAAAAATGATAATCAGGTTGGGAAGGGATTGTTTCTTCAATTAGGTGTGCTAACGGGATAACACAGGGAAAAGAACGAAGAGAATTGATAAAGCTATTTTACTGAATGGGGAGATATGCTACTGAACCAGAGCGAGTTGATTGGTGAATTTCTAAACTAAAAAGAGGCTCATGTTCCGTAAAAATTATGTGATTTGGTGAAAATATTTGAAAAAACTGATGCACACTGTTATAGACCGGCTATCCGAGCATCACGTGTTCTTTCTGAATTTGTGAAAGTAATAACGCGATTGTTGCACACAGGTCAATTTCCTGCTACAAAAATGTTGCCCGCAATTTGGATGTACCGAAAATCACAGTCATCTAGCCTACTGACGTTTTCCTGTCGATTCCAGTGCCTCCAGATTTACAACCTAGCGACGAACATCCATGTCGAATTTGTGAATTTATTCTCATCTCATCAGATATGGAGTTAACAGGGTGAAATCCATTTTAACTGGGAATGTAAACTCTAAGAACCGAGTTCACGGTTCTGACAAAAAATCCTCCCGTTGTAGCACCAGGATCTTTACACAAAGTTAAAAGGACTGCGTAGTGGACGTCTAGCACATTCGTTCTTGGTCCTCTTTGTACTTCTTAGAAGAGAAAGGCAGGAAATCTTGCTCTATCACAAATGCTCGCCATACAACAATGGTGCAGAGAAAACGTAATTCCAGAATTGCAGCAACGAAATGTCTTTAATTACTTTGTATGGGTACAGGAACCTCTACACGTCACCATTTACGTTCGACAAATGCTGCAACGATACTTCGGGATAGAATCATCTTTCGTAACTTTGCTGCTTCATGGTCATTTCCCGATCTTAGTCTGATTGTGTCTCTGATTCTGGTTACTGAAATGTAAGGTGTACACATCAGGTTTCACGAGAATTGCTAGAATTGAAAGTTGCCACAAAATGTGAAGTTATACGCGATTCTTCCTGCGATATTATACTCGTCATTGTTGTCATGTCAACAACGAAAATTTAGAAATTTTCCACTGCAACTGTAGCTATGGGAGCTCAATTTCTTTGAGTCATCACAATCTTGAGCGTATACCGTCAGATTATTTATGAAATTTAATTTCAATTGGTTGAGTGGATAGGCTGCTAGGAGCTCATATATCGAGGGAATTTTATTGCGACCTCCCGGTATATATGTAAATTATATTTTTTTGATGTTTACACACTGCTTATTGGATAAGATCTAATAAGTCCCTAAAGATTTTACTTTTTACCCGAAAAAAGTATAAGATGATTAGTTATTAAAAAAATAGTTGATTCTCTTAAAAATTATATAGTTCTTTCAAAAGTGTTCACAGATTCAAAAAAGTTGTAGAAATCTTACTTAAGCCCGAGATTAAAATTCGAATATATAGTCCAATTTCGCGTTTCAAAAGACTTTTTTTTAAAAAAATATTTGTTTATAAAAGAATTAAAATGGTGGAAGAAACGCGTTCTTTTTTAATAAAAATATGTCTATTGCTATTTTTTCATGTCTGCATTGTGGTGGCATGACATAAAACCGTTTGCTTAAATCTAAGCATGTTTTTTTTTAATATTATGCTCCTTTATTATTATACTATCTTAAAATCTCTTACAGTCGTAAAGCGACAACGAAAACTGATTACTTTTCACTTAAATCCAGGTATCAGGATCAGTTCAGCGACAATCAATTCGGAGCATTGCGAAATTAGTAAATGTTCCTCATTCGATGATGCAGTATGTGATAAAGCATATAAAAAGAAAAAATAGAATTAAAACAAGCCAAGAAAATGACGCCCAAAGAATTCAATGTAATCAGCGATTTATCGTAAGAAATTTATCAAAAAATCCATTTGTACAGAATTAGCTGAAAGATTTTTCACCTGTTTCATCTAACCGTTCAGAATAGCCGGATTACACGGGCGTTGTACTAGGAAGAAGATTTTTTAAGTTCGAAAAAAGGAAAACTTGGACTTTTTCCTTTGCTAAGTCCATGCTAAACAAATCTGAAGCGTATTGGAAAGTGTCCTATTTACAAATGAGATCAAATTCAGTATTTAACATGTATTAGTGTGGAAGAAATTAAACAAAGAATTTAGTTGGAACAGTGAAGCATGTAGGTAGAGGTGTTCTTGTGTGGGGGTGTATGTCAGTTCAGGATAAAGTAATATGGTATCTATTGAGGGTATTATAAATCATGATATTTATTTAAGTATTTCAAAGAACCATTTGAAGTTGTTCGCCGAAAATTCGGGTACGACATCATCTTTTATCAAGATAATGACTGAGCACACTGCTCTCAACGCACGTCTCTTGTCTCTATAACAGGGGTGGCACACTTTTTTGGGAAGAGTGCCACTATTTGAAGAGAAAAAAAAAAGAATTATGCGTGGCACTTCAAATTTTTCCTGCAAACAAAAGAATATGAAATGGTAGGAAAATGTTACTTGTAGGCTTAATTATGGAATTTTTAGGCAAATAACAACTTTTTAATGAAAGTTTAAATAGTGAAAATTTAAAAATAATATAATAAATATGACAAAAGTACAAACTTGTTTTATTGTTAGACTTTTACAGGTTCAATCAGTTATGTTAAATTTAAAATAAAAATGAGTAACTTGAAACATTTAATTGTAAATAATTATTAAACAGGTAAGTAAAAATTCTGTCTTGCAGAAATATTATGAAAAAGGATATATGAAAAGATCAGCATTTTTTTTATCACCTTGAAAATCCTCAAAACTAGCACTGAATGAATCCTCCAAAAATACGGACACTTTTGAGAGGCTCTGTATATACAGTCGAAGAATTTTATTTTTAAAAAACTTTCCTGCTTGCTACCTTTCAGCTAGATCGAGCACACAATGTTTGTCTTTCATTTTAAAAAATATATAACAAATGCATGTTCCGATTATATCTAAGGAAAAAAAGAATGGGAACATTCCATATTTTAGTCATTCTATTCTTCACGATTTATTCGAATTTTCAAAACACAATTTTCATTCTTTTCCCTCTTGTCATGAATAAATCTTTTTTCTTTTATTCTCTTTGATCACTTCTTATAAGCAAAACTTTTTTGGTTTTGTTTCTGTGTCATCTTTTCTAGTTTTCTTTTTCATATATTATTAAATCACGCAACGCAAATCTAATCGTAAAAGTAGGCTTAACAGTACGAATGCACCTTGACCTTCTTCGTGAACTCATGTCGTGTTCTTTTTTATGAAAGACTGAGAAATAAAGGTTGTTGACCAAATTTTATTCCATTTTTCTCCCGGCAAGTTCGTTTTTCATATTCGACCTTTTTACGAGCAGCGATTTTCCATAAAGGAAAACTTGTGTTCCAAAAATATTAATTATAATCTCCTGTTCGACAATGAAGTTCCTTTTTCGAATTTTAGTTCAAGACGATTTGCGTTTTTGACATATTTTGAACCAGTAAAAATGTTTAAAACAGAAGAATGCTTACAAAAATTTATTACCGACATTAGAGTTTTGGATCGAATTTACTCCTATTTAGTAAACTACAAAATCCAATTAAAGAGCAGTAAATATTGAAAATTATTTGACCCGAGACACAAAATAATATTAAACAGCGTGATGTTGAGAACTTTGAAAATTATTTGATTTAATTTTCAAATGAGAATAATATAATTGAAAGCAAGAAAAATTAGAATGATTTTTCTTTGAATACGAGACACGAAATCGCCTGACGGTTATTGGACAGTTTAGATGCCAATTTATTGAAAATCCATCAACTGTGTAATCAGTTACCAGATGGTTAAGTGCATTTTTCTACCTCGTTGGCAGGAAAAGTAGTTCAACACTTTCTTTCACAGACACGATGCTATCTCACGTTAAGTTACAAAAGAAATATTCAGGAAAACCAATTCCAGATACACTGAAACGTGTACACAATGCAATTAAAATGTAAATGCTCTGATCTTTGCCACTGTGCTAGTTTTCTGCGAATTATACTTCCCATTAATATCGCTAATAAGGTGAAAAGTCTAATGAAGGTACAAAACTCAGGTTCTTCACATTGGCAAGAACTTTTAATAACACCGGTGTCTAAAATTAAGAATAATTGTTTTTTTCCTTAAGCAAATTGCAAATTAAAAGACAAAATGAATTAAATTTGGCATACTTTGGAAGTTACTCAAATCAAGAGAACAGTAAGGGCTTGATTTATGCAAATGACACAAAATGGAGAAGGAATAATCTTCTTTGTTGCTTCAAGGAAAGAAATATTGCTAAAGTTGGTTAGCAGAAAGTGTGATAACCTTTTTCTGCAGTACAAGCATCTCAACATGTTTCATACTACGAATTAGAATCTCAATCAATTGAAATGACAAATGGGGCAAAGCAAAAGGGTTTTGAATTCAGGAATGTCTCTTGATAAAAGTTGACGATCTTGAAATTTTCGTCCAAGTTCGTCCTTAATACGTTGAATAGGATTTAAGTCTAGGAATCTTGTTAGTCATTGGTGGGCATTTTATCTCCGCTTTCGAATACTCCTCTGTACGTTGAGAACAGTTTGTCATTGCATTGTTGTCCACAATTAAGAATTGTGAAGTTGGAATAGATGAGCATAACGTTCCAGAATGTCTTCTCTGTACCTTGTTCCAATAACATAAACTCTTTAGAAAACATGAAAGCCTATGCATTCAGCAGACATTGTATACGCCAACACAAACAGGCCCTCTTTTTGTTACCAGTTAGCAGCACGCAAACAGTTGAATGTCAGGCATACAGACCACTCTTCCCAAGTCTTGCGTACACTGTTTGAAAATTACTGCTCCCATAGTTTCAGGAAGTTCGATGACAGCATCGTACGCTTATGTTACGGACAGTTATCTCCCCTTTCTGTGATCGTTCTTTTCTGATATTTTAATGATTTTATCTTTTAAAAGCAAGTCGATTTTTAGAGAGATTAGAGAGGCCGCTACGGCTAGCAGTAATAGATTAAACATAAAGTGAGCGTGGATAGTAGCTGAATATTATAGTATTAAAGTTGATGATTTTTCAAATAGAAATTAAATTAGATTAGGTCGGTAGGAGAATTCGAATGTATTCCTTGGATGTAAGTGATCTGTTTATTTAGTCTTCTTGTATCTCATCGACCTCGCCATTGTAATTCATATTTAGAATTTGAGTGCGTCTCTAGACTTGGTTAGTAAGTTTTGCGTTGCTGTTGATGCTAAAAATAAATTTAAATTATAGATTGGACTATGGCTAGTCTTCTTTCCGACCTCCCCACACAGAGAGAAAAGAGAGCGCTTCCCTTACAAGTTGGTTTTAAAAACATGCATTTTGACTTTCAGGTCTTTCTTTCTTTCCTTGACTTTGAACAGGTAAAGATTAGACAATCACCACCAGCATTACGGTCACAAAGTTTGGAAGGATACAGATTAAATCTTCTGAAGCACGCTTTAAAATTACCACGACCAGAAAGAAGCTGGGTGATTTTAAAACATGTAGAAAAATGACAGTTTAACATCCTTTGCGGAATGGTCGAAAAAACTTTTTTGTCAATAAAAAGTGATCAGATTGAGGATACAGATTGTTCCAGAGAATGACAGCATATTAAAAAAGTATAAATGCAAACTTATTTTACCAAAAATTATAAACATGTTTTGACGAATATTTTTGTTCTTTTTTTGCGCTGAATATTAAATGCACTGGTTGCAATAGAAGAATCGATTACACCACGTTAATTTCACACACAGCTGATTTCTCTTAAAAAATAACAGTCTCAAGGTATTGAAAACTTTGGGGTTTTTCCCTCAGATTTGTTTTTATATAATCAATCCTCTCTCACAAAAATAAAATACTAAAAGGATCAAAACATTGAAATAAAAATAGGTCATATGAGGAATTCCAATTATTATCACTATCTAAATCAGTTCTTAATTAAATAAACAAAACTTCTCTTTTTTTAGCAAAAAAGGAGAAAAAGTTGAATGCTGATGAAGTACCGATGAATTTTTAATGATGAAGTTTTTCAGCCAGAAATGGAGAACTTTAATAATGATGAAAATATATCCATAGCAGACGATTATTTTAACAGAATTCTTTTCTGAATCATGTGTTATTTAAGTATTTTGGCTGAAATAGATGTTTGTATTTTGATATGGAAGCATTTAATTGGCTACCAGAGTAAGAGGAAAACAAATGGAATGGTGGTTAGGTCGCTTGGAGAATAAGGGATTAAAAATGTTAAAAAAAAAAAAAAATTCTGAAGCACCAAAACAGATTTTAATTTTTAGCTAGAAAAAGATACTTGCACATGTTTAGGTTGTTTTGATTATATCTACATTATTCATTTTTTCATGTCCATCTATATTATTTCAAAGATATTTTAATACTTGGTTTTAATGATTATACCTACTCCAATTGCTTTCTGACAGACCATTTCTTTCTATTTCAGAAATAATTACAGAGATAAAGATATGTAACAGCGAAATTTTATTCAAACTCGCTATTAGTATAAAGCATGAGAAGGATCTTTATTTTTAGTGTGGTAAATAATTTATTATTATCCTCTAAATTATTGCACAAAACGAATCAATTAAGTTTTTTTTTTTCGTATTTTGAAAATAAAACAGATTACAATATAGAAATAATGCTAGCACAGAATTATTTGTTAATTTTAGGTATATTATAAAAGATTTATATTTATCTTTAGACATTGATTTTGAAGCTGAAATTTTTTATTCCTTTTCTAATGTCTCAATATGAATTGTTTATCTGTTCGGATTCGGCACATTTTCCGCACATTTCTGCAACATTAATTCTCAAATGAATAAAAAACAATTTCTTAATATATTCCTACAAACATTGTTTTTCATACAATTTTGAAATGACTTTTTTGTAAATTATTCATTTCTTGAAATTATATTTGTGATGATTTTATATTTCTAGATTCTGGCAATTGAATCGTATCCTGTTTGTATTTATCGCGTTCTGCAGCACCAATGGTTATGATCTACTCTTGTATACTTAAACTCATTCTGAGTATATGTTTCTTTATGAAACAAAAAACTATGGATATAACAAATTAGTGTAAAACGGTTTGCAAAACAAAGTTTATTTTTGTTCTTCCAGAACACTACAGCTTCGTTTTTTAAAAAAGAAAAGTACCACTTTGAGAAAGAATTAAGAACATAGAACAATGAAAGGCTTGGATATAAGAGCATTGTAATAAAGCACAGTTAGAGGAAAATCGTTTGCGCTGATCGGTCGAA